>JAMLFY010000002.1:33352866-33395366 GCA_030441495.1 Dalbergia oliveri | reverse complement strand
ATATAAAAATAATATCAATTTATGTAGAATATATTGGTTGAAGTATAAAATCTTATAATTTATCATTAATTATCTTTAAAAAATTAATTTTTTAAGAAATTATTTGACTTTAGACCTAGTCAACCAAATACAAAACATAATCCAAACTTGATCTAAAGTGTATCTAGCCAAATTTTAGAACCTAAATTTGGCCCATTGGGTTTTGGGTCAGTTGACTGATCAATCATGAACACTTGTAATGAAAACCGATAAAAGCAAAGAATGAAAACAAAACACAATAGAAAAGCAATGTATTTACATAAAGATTTTGTATTGCTCATTCAAGATTTATTTGAACTATTACTCAATAGAAAATAAAAGCTTTGGTCTTGACTCATTGGGATAGATTGGGATCAAAGAACAAAAAAAATTATTGTAATTTAATTTATTGTATAATCTGGTAAGAGGTAATTGCTTGTGGAAAATGTTGTATATATGATTAAGGCCGAGTTTGCTAAAGCTATTTGAGGATATGCTCTAGTTTATAATATATATATATATATATATATATATATAAAAGCCACCTTTTTATGTTTGGTAATTAGAAATGCTAAGGTGCTTTTACTTCTAGCTTTTAAAAGATATAAGTGCTTTTGAGAGCACCTTATGTGATGCTTTCATAGTTCATTTATACTTTTTAAAATTTAAAAGATTAATATGATTTTATTATTTAATAACAATAAATATAGAAAATACTCTCCTTAATATTTATATTTATTATAGTCATTTTGGATTCTTGAAATAATTTTATAATATATTTACCTACAGTACTATTACAACTTCTATTTATTGATTGTAACTTCTATATTATTATATCAAACAATATCACTATAAAATTAAAAAAAGTTATACTATAAGACAAAACCAACCCTTACTTTGCAGATGGAAACTATGTATATAAAAAATAAAAAAATAAAGAAAAAATGATGATAAAAGAAGGGATAAAAAGAAAGAAAGAAAGAAAGAAAGAAAGGAATATAATAATGAAAATAAAGAGAATAGGATAGCAATCTAAAGTATTCATACTGTGCGTGTGAAAAAGACGTTCTTCCGTCTTAGGCCAACACCCAAATATTCTTTTTAGGCCAAATTATCCCACCGCACTAATTAGTTATTAGCACGGCCACATTCTTTTCAGCATCACCTTTCCCCACATTCACACTCTCCCATCCCCATCCCCATCCCCATCCCCATCCCATTATTAGTTGGCTCTCCAAATCTTTTTGCCCCCTCTCTCTATATATATGCTCCTTAACAACCTCACTCCACAAAGCTAAGCCCTCTCTCTCTCTCTCTCTCGTTCTGAATCTTAATCATGGCGTTGAGAAGAGGCATTATTGTGATGTTAGCAGTGATGGTATTATTTGAGACTCAGATGTGCAAATCAGAGATTAGCAGGGCAGACTTTCCCACTGGCTTTGTATTTGGCACTGCCTCTGCTGCTTTTCAGGTTCGGACCTTCTTCCTACTGGCTCATCATTTTTCACCACTTCTAAATTCTGTTTTTCACTTTCAATTTAAGGCCTCAAACGAAGTTTTATGAATTATAAGATGTTTTATGGAATGTAAATATGTGTTTGGTGTCACTTGTCCTTTGCTTTCGTCACAGCTGATAGAATTGAAGAAAGAAAGAAAAGCATAACCTTAATTATAGCATCTTTGGCAACCTTTGATAATTTTATATGTCTTTATTCTTTTGTGACTTGTGAGGTTAACTTGAGAGTTTAGATGCTAATCTTCCGCGACACGAACAAACGGTTACCGCAGATGAGTGATGATTTGAGATAAGAATAAGAATGGGAAACGAAAAATCTTTGCAAAATATATAGAAAAAAGAAAAAGAAAAGAAACAGCCAAATGAATAGGAAAGAACAAAACTGCCGCGTTGTTGTGCATTAAACACTATTGGTTGACACCAGATAACGAACTCTGTCGGTCACTGTGCCTTACACTACAGAATGAGGCCAGAGAGTTGAGGTTACTCTTGTGTTCATTAATTAGGTAATAATTGAGCCACTGTACTACTCTATCATTATTTTGAGAGACAAGATTTGATAAAGTTTCTTATATCATTTTAATTAATTCTTAAATTAAATAACGATATACGGATATTTTTCTTGAAATGTGCAATTTAAAAAGTTAAAGGTGTACAATCTTTTTAGAAAAAATATCCCTATATCATTTTTTAATTTAAAAATGAGATGAAATGAATATAACAAAGTTGGTTTAAATTTTTTCCTTAATTGAGCACCCATGTGTCCAGTACTGACTTTTGGGTTTGGATTTTAAAGAAATAGTATGTGAAAACAGAAAGTATTTTTGTGAGTATTTTTATTGTTAGAATTTTTGAAGAGAAATTTTTAAATGATTTTAGAGTAAAATAAAATATTTACTGTATTTCATTTATTAATTAATAAATCAGTTATTATATTAAAAATATAGAAAAATTAAGATATAATATTAGCATATAAAATTAATATATTAATTAATAAATAGATTAAAATAAATATTTTTTCTTATTCTCATAGTTAAGTATTTCTCAAATTTGAATCAATCCAGCATGGTTGGTCGGAAGCTTTTTTATTGTATGAAAATATCTGAACAGTAATACTGAAAAAGCCAAAAATTGATGCCAGCACATGTCAGGCGCTTGAAAAGTAGATCGATGTTGCTGACCATTCAACATTCACGAAAGTGTTTTAAGTTAGATCTACTAAAATGTCACTTTTAGTGTGTATGGTTAAAAGGTAAAAAATTGAGTTAAATTCTCTGAGTAAATTTTATATGTAATTTTATATATGAAATTTAATTATAAAAAATTTATTTATACTTTTATCCCAAATCAAACACACTTTTAATGTTGGAGGCCCTTAATTTTGTCCTTAATCTCTCCTAGCATGCAAGTCTAGTTCACAATAAAATTGTTCCAATTAATCTTGAGTCTTGTTATTTGTCTTGATGAGTGCGGGTGCTATATCGACTTAAATTTTATTTATCATCGGATGAAATATAATGTAACACTCTAAAATTTAATTAAAAATTAATTTGCTTTATTAATCATAATTTCAAAAATATAAGTTAGGAGAATGAACGCACCTTCAAAAAAAAAAAAAAAAATTTCCTTGGAATAGGACCTTGGGGCTCATCTGCCCTCTGGATATGAAACCTAAGTTCTGCTCCTGAGGTCCTTGAAATTAGGGAGACATGGGAATAAGGTGAGAAATAGTGGAATGATAATTTTATACTTAAAATAAATTTTCTGGCAATATCCTTCAATTTGTATTGTTCACCCGTTCCTTAGATTTCGTGTGTTCTTGACATTAATGAAACTTTCAATGAAATTTTGCCACCTAAGGAGGACAAATGTGTGGCTTGAGATGTGCCACACAATTACTCCTTTATCACTAACCAATAAGAATTGCACAAAATTACACTAATTATCTTCAAAGAAAACATTTTGGACTTGAAAATTCTATGTATTTTGCCCTAAACTCAAAATATCAACATCTTATCATTCCCTTCATCACAATTTCGGCCAGACCTCCCTAAGCACCCTTCCTCCATTGTTCTTCCTCTCAAACTCCATTAACAAGCTTCAAGCTTGCAAAACCCTAGCTCAAAGTCACTAAAACCACAAACTCTCTTCACTAAACTCATTCTATTCATCATAACCTACAAATCTAACCAATTATAATTTGAATCCATCACATTTTCCAACTTTGAGGGCACACAATCAGAGGTTAAAGGAAGGGTTTGATGTTGGTGGGGAAGCTTTGAAGTGAAGCAAAAGCATTTGAGCATCCTTTGGAGCGTAGAGCTCAAGAGCTCTCAAAGTAGGGTTTCTGCGCCTTTCTTGGAATTTTTCAATTCTGTTTTGCCCTAATTCTGAAAATTTTGATGATTCTGATGGTTAACATATTGATATTGATGTATGAATTTTTATGTTGTGTTTGGATGGTTTTAAAATGGGTTTTCTCTCAAGTGAAATTGGAACTAGGTTGCTGGATTGAATTCTGTTCTGAAATCAGAATTTCTCACGAATTTTCTGGAAAATTTGTGGGTAGTTTCATGAGCCATGAAAATTATATGTTGTAGTTAAGCCCTTAAACTAAATACACGAATTTTCTTGGGGTTAATTTTAAGGTTTGATGCCTCAAAAAAATTAGGAACCGAATTGTAACTGTTGCTGTCTAAATTGTTGAGACTGAAGTAACAAACTTGCCCGAATTTTTAATCATAGCAATTGATTGAGATAGCTCCTGAAATTTTTACACAAGACTAATAACATGTTGAAATACCTCTGTGAATTTTCTTGTACCATGATTCCATCGAATTCTAGGGCTAAATATTTTGAGAACACAAGTCTGGACTATGAATTGTGGCTTCTGACCACCAGATTTACCTATTTTATTGAAGTGGTTATATAATTCTGATTGCCTGAAATTTTTACAGGTTGTTTTAGACACATTGAAGTGTCATGTGAAATTTTCATAGCCTCTGAATTGATTGTTTGAGGGGAAACATAATTCGTGTTACAATGGTGTAAAATCTGCCATTATGCTGGAAATGCAACAATGATTTGAATTGATGAAGTAATGGAATTTTTGGTTTAGAATGACATGAGTACTTGATGTTACCTTTTTGGCTGTATGTCTTGTGACATATGAATGCATACTAGATAATTTAAAAGGTTGATTTATCAGATACAAATGAGAATTTCATTGTGAATGGATGCCTGTATGTGTTTTATGCATGCAGTGAATGATGTACTCAATTAAATTCTATGATCCCAAGGAACTTGAGATCCTCTTGACTTGTTAAGGGCAATAATGAAACTTGAGATCCTCTTGACTTGTTAAGGGCAAATAATGAAACTTTAGATCCTCTTTGACTTGTCAAGGGCAAATAATGACACATTAGATCTTTTGACTTGTCAAAGGCAAATAGAGTGATATCCTTTTGACCTTCAAGGCAAATCTAGTGGATTGAGATCCTTTTGGCTTTTAAAGGCAATAGAGAGGGATGTGATACTTTTGATTCATCAAGGAAAATCAAAGATGAATTTCATTACATTGGGCATATACATCTTTGTGTATATTGGTTCTTCTTGCCAACTTACTATGAGATTAGTTACGGAGAGGTGTATTAAGTGATTGGTTTTTCTTAAAAGTAACCCACTTCGAAAAGATAGATTTTGAACTTTAAAATGAATAGTCATTATGTAATGCATGATCACCTTTTGTTAAATAAATCGAAGTCTTGGCTGGAAACGATGACATGAACTTCAGGATATGTTTTGGGAATGCCCTAGAATGTTAGAATTCTCACCCCTATGTATTTGTTTTTTTATTGTTCGCCCATGTTGATCTAGAAGACGGTGAGGCTGCGGCAGGAGAAGATCAAGTGGATTTGCAGGAGTTAGTAGAGAACTTGTGTTTTTTTGACTTAAGTGTATGTATATGTCTGAAACATAAGAGATAACAATATACTGAAAGCTCTAGAAGAGCTTCCCTTTTGACTTGATTTGTATTAAATAAATAAGTTGTTTCTTATATATATATTTATAGAACCACGAGTTAGTTAACACGTTTTTATTTACCCTTATTATAGATAATTAAGAAAGTTCATAGAATATAAGTAACAACTCTTCTAGTATTATACCATGACTTAAATGATGTTGGACCCTGTGATGTTACATATAAACTCTATTCAAATAAGATGAAGATCATATTCAATAATAGATTAAGTGCGAGTTTATCTAATTCAAATTCACAAATATAAATAATATTTTTCATTAATCTTTGGTTGTGCAGGATAACATGGTCCTCACCATTCATTACATGATTCACTCATTCTCATTGTTGGATATGATTTGAATGGTTTGGATTTAAAGTTATAATAGATATATAAAATAATAAATTAAACAATAAATTAAAAATTAAAATAATAACTTTAGAATTTATAAAATTATCCTTCACATCAATTTGAAGAGCTTGTTTGGTTTCAGTTTCAATTTTTTAGATTAAAAATTTGTGAATAAAATATTAAAAGTTAAAAATAAAAACTAAAAATTAAATTTTATACTTATCATGGTTTTCAATATTTCTTTCAAAATCTTAAAAATAAAAAATGAAAATCAAAACCAAGCCACAATTTTCCTTTCAACCTTTAGCGCTTCTCCTTTTCATATCAGCTCACCACCACCTACTCCCCTAACTGTTGCGAGAGCCTGCCTTAGGCCGACGCTCCATCCTAGCTAGTATCTCGAAATCACAACAACCATTAATCCGTCTCCTTGCTATGCAAACGCCACTCCATGAAGAATATCTTTTTTTCTTCTTTAGTAATGGTTCTAAGTTCAACGGCATCAAATTAAATAATAAATGCAAAAGACAAATCTGAAGCAAAATAGGATTATAGGTTGTTCATTTGTGGTTTCAGGACATTAAGTTTTGACCTTGATTACCAATTTTTTATGGATATAAGTTGTTCAGATCAAAGCTTGCAACTTTTCCCATGACCAACATATTTTTATGGGTTATACTATGGCACTACATAAAACATTTCGATGAACAATAACAAACTATATAAAATGAAAAACGCAGAAAAAGAATAACTACTGGTGGCTGGATCAGAGTTGATGGTTTGCTGGTGTTCGACATGTACGGGTTTTGAAGGGAGACAAAAAACGGTGGAGTGATTGTAACTCTTTTGGAAGAGAGAAACCTAAATAGAGAGGCTAGATGAAAAATGGTTAGTGCCTTGAAGGAAAGAGAATTGGAAAAGAAAAAAATACGAACAATTTAGTAATTTAGTCCTTGAAATTTAAATACCATTCAATGCTCCAAAACATAAGGAGGAACAACCTATCCTTCACCATATTTGGAAGTTAGGGTGTTGATAACCCTCGCCTGAAATTTATTGAGTTAGATTTGAGTGTTGAAATTTGAATCAGATATTTTTTAAGTTGAATTCAAATCATACTTTTGGTTAACCTAACCTTAACTGAAAGTAAAATAATTATTTTAGAGGTATATATTTTTTATAACAATTAATAAAAAATTATAAAATTTTATAACTCAATTAATATATTTTACATAATTCGATATTATTTTTATATTAATATGATTTGTTTTGAAATATATATTACAAAATATCCTTTTTTTACTTGTAAAATTTTATAATTTTACTATGTACAATGTCTAAATTTTCTTATATTGTTTAAATGTCCAGTTTACCCAATTGACTTGGTCATTAATCGAGTCATGTTATTTTTATATTGATATTATTTATTTTGAAATGTATATTATAAAATATCTCTTAAACTTTATTTTTTACTTATAAAATTTTATAATTTTACTATATACAATGTCTAAATCCTCTCATGTTATTTAAATATTGGGTTATCAGGTTCAATTCAGTCACTAATTAGGTTAGTATTGAGTTAGGTTTGAATTCGAAAATTAGCTTGATCTAAAAATTGGGTCAGGTTCAATTTGTCAAACATTAACACAACCCAACTCATTATCTGTACACCCTTTTTGGTGATCAAGCTACAAGTTTATTAGTTGAATTCTTTCTTTGGACTAAACGTCAAATAAACCTTAAAATTATATTCATTATTATAATTTACTTAGTAGCTTAAGGCGATATTAAAAGTTAGATTTAATTTTGATGCACTATAAGGATAAAAGAATACTCAATTACTATTATATGTGATCCTTTTGAGATAGTGGATATGAGAGTTAATCACTTTTACTATTATAATAATATATGATTAAATAAAAGTGTGAAAATTTTTTACAATGCTAATACATCAAAATTATTCTTCTAAAATAATTACCTTAAAAATTATATTAAAAGTAATGTATAGTTAATTAACAATATAAATAATTTTATACTCAATATATAAAAGTTAAACCTACATAAATGAATATTTTTATTAAAAATATTACGCTAATGTTACTCACGTAATATTTTTTTCATATATGTCATAAAATATGAGATTAATGAGGATTTATGATAAGAATTTAACTTTTATACAATATCAGTATAAGATTATTTTACACTATTAATCAATATAAATTTTTAAAAAATATCAATCATAGTGGATAGTTTCCATAGTAGATAATTATGTAGTATGGTTTGATGCCTTTTGATTTTCTAATTTCTATTGGTTAGTACATAAAATATAATTCAACTTTCTGTTACGGTAAAATTAGAAAATAAACTCTTATGATAATACGATATAGCATTATTTCATTATTTAGTTCACTCCACTGAATGGAAAAATACTTGAATTGCTAGCATCTCTTAAAATATCTTAGTTTTCATCTTTTTATTTATTTTTTAAAATCTTTTCTTATTTCTTTGTCTTCATCATTCAAGTATTCTATTTATTTATTATCGTATGAGACATTTTCCTTCATACAATAATTATTACTAGAATTAACGTGAGATTTGTTAAGGTTATAAGTACCTTGATCTTCTAATCAAAAGATCAAATTCAATTCCTGAGGATGGAAAAAAATCTCACTGGAGACCCCTACTCTTTTAAAGACCTACATCAAGTAAGCCGAATTATTGATAATAGTGACAGGATACCAGTGGTTTCATCACAATTGAAAAAAAAAAAATCATTGGAGAGATAATTTTTATTTGTTTTCTTTCCACGTGAAGAAGAGTTTAGAATATTATTCACTAAAGATATTATTAAATTATATTTATATATATAATCATTTTTTAGCTAAGGTATACCAAAAAAAATAATTTTAGCTAAGCTTGCTGTGAAGTACCAGGTGTTTAAAATTAAAAAATTAATAACAACGTTATTGGTACCCAAAAAGCCAAAGAACTCTCTAGTCATTATGAATTTTGTTCATAAGTATTTAATTTTCCTATCTTTGTCTTTTTTGGACGAAGGCGTAATTTTTCATATGTGAATTAAATAATATTATTGACTTTTGTCTAGTATGAAGGAGCAGTAAAAGAGGATGGAAGAGGGCCATCTGTGTGGGACACTTTTTCACATACTTTCGGTAAGATATTACGACAACATGTTTATATTCTAAAATTTTACTAAATTATTGATTTTACCAAATGAGACTGGTGTATAATAATAAATTTCATCATAGCTATTCCTTCAATTGAAGTTTAATATTCATGAATTGGTGGAGTGAAAAGCTATATATGATTTTCATGTTTAATTTATAGACAATTATTGTTTTCGTATTAAAAATTGGCCTAATTATTTACTGTTGCATTGCTGTATCCCAAGACTAAAAAGGCTATTTTAAATTCAGTTAGTTTCAATGTGAAAAATAAAGGTTTAATAATCTTAAGTCTCTTTATAAGTTTTTCTTTTTCTTCAATGCATATCTATTTTATACCATTTTAAACATTAAACGTATATTTGAAAATAATTTTTTGGGGTCTCAAATGCTTCAGATGCATGGTATTCTTAGTATATTAAAAAGCTAGCTGATCATTGCCTTAAATTTTCTTGCAGGCAAGATAATAGATTTCAGCAATGCTGATGTTGCAGTGGATCAATACCACCGATACCAAGTATGTAATGGTGGTGCAATTAGAAATTTAGAACCTAATTGTTATATATATATATATATATATATATATATATATATATATATATATATATATATATTTATGTTGATAATATTCGAGACAGAGGTAAAATTAGAGACAACAAGATTTCTATCAATTAATACACTCGACATAAGACTAAAGTCTTCTATTTATACCATAGTTAAGTGACTCGTAGACTATCATCTAAAATGATCCACATTATTACTCCAAATGCTATGCATTGAAGCATGACTATTTAAAACAGAATATATTAATGGCCCGTAATAACTGGTGGCCTTTGTTACTCACAATGCATGACTCTTCAGAATGATCCACAATGACTCTAGAATTTTCTCAATTGTTCTAGCAAATAATGTGTTTGAAATTCTGTCAGTTCTACTTGTAGCAGCCTGCAAACTCTTTCTGTACTCTGTTTTTCCCTTGCTAGATCCCCCCATCCCTAAAATTAAGCCATAAGCCCAACTGGTTTTATTCATAACTCCTTATCAAATGGATAGTCTATATAATCTATATCAACATATCTTGTGTAATGCATTCAGCTTGGTAAGAACATAACACACGAGAAGATTTAAAAAAGTTTTAATGATCTTGGGCCAAGCATGACTCGACAATGACCGTACACTTAGCTGTAAATCAATTGTTGTCTAAGTATTATGTAAATGAATGGACACTCTTCTAATGTAATGTCTTGCCTTAGATGAATTAGCAAAGCTAGTAATTCGGAATGAGCATGATTTCGCTGTTATTATTTAACCTTGGTTAAACGTCAAAGGTTGTTTGTTTTTTTAACTTTGAATGCTTTATTCATGCAGGAAGATATACAACTCATGAAGGACTTGGGGATGGATGCCTATAGGTTTTCCATTTCTTGGACTTGCATTTTCCCCAGTAAGCAATTTTTCTACCTTTTACCTTCATAAAAAAAGGTAATTGGTACAATGTCATGTCTGGCAAAGAAAGGTTTAGATCCGCCATTAAGTGCACATTGTTGATAGATATTGAAGTCCAATTTAATTGTAGACAATTCGCATGTATAGGGGCAAAAGATTTTAAACCTTTACTCAGTATGTTTACATTTCTTGATAGCTGCTTAAGATACTTCGGGTGTAAAGGCAGCATACCAGTAAGATGGGTTATTTGCTAGTGGTAAAAACCAGTTATTTGCCGTAAACATGTTAATGATGCTTGTTATCCTAGGGAAGTATCTGGGGCACTTGATCCACTCTTATATTGTTAATATTTAATATTCACTTTTTGGGCATTGTGGTGCTTCATGTGATGTATCATTGTGTCTTATAGCACACTGTTGCAGTTCATAAAAGCATTTTGAATTTGTGACCCTTTTGTGTGTCGTATGTTTAGCACAAAAGTTTTGATTAATTATTGATCAAGAGTATTTCCAGCTAGTTTGAAGTTTGTGTATAACTTCTAGTAGTTGATCAAATGTTCTAAAATCATAAAAATTTGATTTGTTAGATGGAACCGGGCAAATCAACCAGGCAGGAGTCGATCATTATAATAAACTCATAGATGCATTACTGGCCAAAGGTAGCTCTCATTATCCCTGTGCAATTTTTGAAGTTCTATTATGTTGGATTGTTAGTTGTCAACAAAGATGATAATTGTGAGTTCCAAGCTATATAAATATAAGCCTATATTATTAAAGCATGATTGGATCTGGATCCAAGATGCCTTAGATGATTCTGATTGGTTGATCCATTATGTTTGTAGGAATTGAACCTTATGTGACCCTCTACCATTGGGACCTACCTCAAGCCTTGGAAGACAAGTATAATGGATGGCTCAGCGCTGACATCATGTACAGAATGTTATACATCATTTTCAACTCATGATGTTATGATGTTACTGCATTCTTATAATTCTAGTAATAATAAATATGGTCATTTATTACTTGTGTGAACAGAAAGGACTTTGCAATTTATGCTGAGACATGCTTTCAGAAATTTGGGGATAGAGTGAAGAACTGGATCACATTTAATGAGCCCCATACATTTGCCACACAAGGCTATGATGTTGGTCTGCAGGCTCCTGGACGGTGCTCTATTCTCCTCCACCTGTTTTGTAGGGCAGGGAGCTCTGCCACTGAACCTTACATTGTTGCTCACAATGTCCTGCGCTCTCATGCAACTGTAGCAGATTTATATAGGAAGAAATATGAGGTGAAGTTATAGAGACAGTGAAGAATTAAACTCTTGGAGAAATGAGATTCATTTTAGTAGTTGTGAAATTGAAATATTATTAAGAAATAAGAATATTAGATGTGTTAATAATCGTCATACTTTTAGGCTTATACAACTATAAATTTTCGTAGAGTAATGCTAAATAGTTTTTTTTTTGTCAGAATAGTTGTTGAAACACATCCATCTAATGGATAAAAATAATTTACAGTTTATTAAAATGTTTATATGCTAGTAGATAACTTGATTATTTCACAGACACAGGGTGGGTCACTTGGGATAGCATTTGATGTCATTTGGTATGAACCAGCAAAAACACTACAGAAGACATTGAAGCAGCACAGAGAGCCCAAGATTTTCAGCTGGGCTGGTAAGTCATTGACAACGTAGCTAATATACTTAAGTACTGAACTCTTCATATATTCTAATGAAGGGCATGAATGAATGGTAGAATGAGAATTAGATATTGAGTATTGTTTTAACTGGAAGTTCTATGGTTTGATAGGTGTAAAAGACTCACCTTTTGCTTACACTTGAAACTCAGGCCTAGAATATGTCTCCACCATATATTTACATGTAACTATGGGAAAAAAAAATATCATAACTGAAATAAATTGTTATATGTCATCTTAATGACAGGTTTCTTGATCCATTGATGTTTGGAGATTATCCGAGCTCAATGAGAAGTAGAGTGGGGAGCAGGCTACCAAAATTTTCTCCATCTGAGGCAGCCCTTGTTAAGGGTTCACTAGATTTTGTTGGAATCAATCATTACACCACGTATTATGCACGAAACAATTCTACTAATTTAATAGGAGTTCTGCTCAATGATACCGTTGCAGATTCCGGTGCCATTACGCTTCGTAAGTTGAAGAACAAACACTATCTTGCAATCAATTTTAAATTTTCTGTCAAATAATCAAGCAATCATTTACTTTTATCAGAGTGCTATATGATTTTGATGTTTTGCACTTCACTAAGTCATTTTCCCTTTTTTTTTCAGCATTCGATGGTACTAAAGCTATTGGACAAAGGGTAAGCAATTTTCTGTCTAATTGAGATGTGACCGTAATCAGTTGACTATTTGCTTGAGTTATAAATTAAATTGGATTGATTTTCGTGACCTCACTTTTATCATTAAAGCTTAAAAAAAAAATCGGCTTTGTGAGATAGAATCCATATATGCTTGACTTGTTGACTATTTTATAGCACCATCTAACTTTGAAAATTAAGATTGATGTCCCTTCTAATGCTTTCGTGTTCAATCATAAATCTACTCTCTCTTTCTCTTTAACCGCATAAGCATAGTTACTAGTGAATTTATTTCAATTGAAAATCTCTTAGTCGCGGCCTTAATTTGTAAATTCTGACAAGTGCAGGCAAATTCCATATGGTTGTATATAGTGCCACAAAGCATGAGAACCTTAATGAACTACATCAGACAAAAGTATGGGAACCCTCTTGTCGTTATCACCGAAAATGGTAATATTCAAACTCTCTCTGATCTGGAATTAATAAATCTAAGCCCATAAGTTACATATTTGATACTCACTAGGTATATATGATGTTGTATAACACATCTCTAGTTATCATGATATTATTTTCAACATTACATTGGAAACATATGTTCATGCTCCTCAATTTGTAATTTAGGGGATTGATATTTGTTAGCTAGCCTTCCAATTTTAGTTGCTGGCACTTGGCAACAACAGAATATTACTTGTGAGCTAAATCTTCTTCTTTATTGTGGTTGTTACAGGGATGGATGATGCAAATAACCCATTTATACCCATTAAGGATGCTCTAAAGGATGAGAAACGAATTGGATATCATAGTGGCTATTTATCTAACTTACAAGCCGCTATCAAGTATGCAATAATTGTTATTTAATTTGTTAGTGTATTATAACTCTGGCCTCATTCCATTACCATTATTTATTGGCCAATTAACTAAATGTGCTGATTTGGGTGACTGCAGAGATGGTTGCAATGTGAAGGGATATTTCGTATGGTCACTGTTGGATAATTGGGAGTGGGCAGCTGGATACACTTCAAGATTTGGTCTGTACTTTGTTGATTATAAGGACAATCTAAAGAGATACCCCAAGCAATCTGTTGAATGGTTCAAGAACTTTCTGAAACCAACCAAATAACCATGAAAAATATAATTAGTGTTTGGAAAGCTCAAATTAGATTTGATATGAATTGATTTAGAAATCAATTTTCATATTTAGAAGTTGTTGCTGCATCCAAAAGAAAATGGTGTATAAAATAATACTTAAATTGATTTATAAATCAATTATTATATTTAAAAACAATATAAATGAAATTTATTTGGTTTTGATAATTTTACTTCCCTATTCTTAGTTAGAATAAGCAAAACGAATGGGCAAGATGATAAGGAATCTTGAATGTTTGAAATGAAAATGCGAATTCGTGTTATTGAAGCGTCTCCTGTAGAAAGACTATATTACCATCTTACCCCTGACATTAAATGTGAATTTAGCTCATAAATAATTTACATGAACTTAATTAAAAAAATACCTCATAATCTAAAACTAAAATAAAAAAGTGACATATTTATGTGTCACTCTAAAGTGTTTGCTCATATTCTTCATGGCAATTGATGCAATTGATATGACCCTTAATATGTGTTAAATTAGTTTGTGCAAAGAGATTTTATTTTTTCAAAGTAAAAGTGATAACTCTGGACTTTGAAAAAAGTGAGAGGATGTTTAGAAACCCACGAAATTGAATTCAATTCAAGCATTGGAAACTAAGAACTGTTATTGAATTTAAATTTAAATGGAATTCAATTATTAAAAAAACCCAAAAGTAAACCAGGTACAAATAGGTTTGATTTGCCTTGCAATTGAGATTAAAAATTGATAAATCCAAGATGTCTTATTAATGAAAGGTAATATAGTCAAAATAAAGAATATAATTCATTTTTAGGTACATTTTAAATCAAAAAATTGAATTCAATCGTATAAATTACTTGTTTATTCCAAACATCAAATTCAAATCCTAACATAATTGAATTCAATTTGTGATGTAATTGAATTCAATTCTATTCCATCTTTTCATTTCAAACAACCTGTGAAAGTAAACTCCAAGATTTGGGTACAAAAGAGCTTGGTTTTAATATATATATATATATATATATAATTAAACGTAACAAACATTTTTTTTTTCGAAGTGAAATATACTAATTTAAATGTTAACAGATAACTAAATAATTAAGTAGAATGTGTTGTGTGGAATAGTAGCAGTGTAATGCTTTATTCATGGATACCTTGGCGAGTTACTGGCTACTGTTATAAACAAGATCCAAAATGCTTCATAATTCATTCCTCATTCCTTGATCACCAAAAACAGAAATAACAAGTCTTCTCACCTCACCTCACATGGAAAAGAGATAGTTTCATTGGCAGCTTTCATCCTTTGGAGGATTTTTTTTTTTGCTAGAAATGACAAGGTGTTTGAAGATAAATACATAGCTACTCAAGATACTCTTCCAGTGACTTTAATCTTTCTTGCCAACCCACCTTTTTTTTATGAGGTGAGTTGATTTTTTGAACCCATTTATTTTTTAACCCATTTGACCCGCCCCATTTGATCTATGGGTTGAGGCCAATCCAGGCATTGAGCCTACGGGTTGACCTGCCATTTCTGTAATGATTATGAGTGATGATAAATTAATAATTGATTGTATTGAAGAACAATGGAGCATTGGATTGGAGTTAATATATAAGCCAGAGGCCAAGTAGTACAACAATTTTTTTTTCCATGTCTTATAAAAATTAGGCCAACCTACCAACTCAACATAAAATGGGAGGTTGGTAATATCAACCCAAATGGCAAAATGGGTTAGCCCGCCCATCCTTTTTGTGGCTAACCCATGGGTTCGGTAGGTTCACCTACCTGCCCCCCACCTGCCACCCTAATCCTGGCTATGAATTTCCATGACATAAAACAAACATTTCACTTTTTCACTTTTGCTTTGTTTGGTAGTTTGGAGGGAAAAGGAAGGAAAGAGATAAGAGAGGAGGGATAATGGAAGGAAAAAATTTAGAAAATTGATCATTCATTTGTTTAGGAGTGCAAGATATATGGAGGGAAAGGAATTGGAGGATTTATCATCTATTTTTACTACTTTACCCTTTATTACAATACTTAATTATTCTATTTTTATAGAATTAATTATTTTAGTTAAACATACATATTTCTATCGATAAAAAAAAGAAAAGAAAATTGTTATGTATCTTTACATTTTTACCTTATTAAAATATTTAATTATTTCATTTTCAAATAATTAATTATTTTTAAAATAATTATTTATACTCTACAAAATAGATCATTTAAAAAAATTCTCTTTCTTTTTTCTTTAAAATGATTTTTCTATCAATATTTTTAAAAAGGTCTATTAAAAAAATTAACATGTAAAATATTTATATTTACAAAAAAAATAACTATCAACTGGAAGACATAGTCGCAACTTGCAAAAAGAAAAGAAATAAAATATAATGCTAGTCCAACACTTGGAAAATTTTTCATAACAATAATACACAACATTAAAAAAAACTTTCATTAAATAGTCTAACATTGTCAAATATTAAATCAACCTAAATATTAAATCATTGGTTCACAAATAGTCCAACACCATTAAACATTGAATCGACCTTCACTACTAAATTATTGGTTCACAAATAATCCAACACCATCAAATATTAAATCGACCCTCAATACTAAATCATTGGTTTAACACTAACAAACAAAACTCACTTAAAAGATACATCAAGGAGGACCACTTGGACCAAACACCATCTCAAATAGCAACCTCTTATGTTTATCTTGAGGACAATCAATCATCCTCTAATGCACTTAAGATGACCAAGAAGATATATCATCAACAAAAGCATTATCCGTTCTTCCTCTGTCCATGTCTCTCTTAACTTAGACATGATTACCTCAATGCAACATCTCCAATCAGCCCATGATAAATCCACAAGAAATAAAAAATCTACGAAAATTACCATCAGGAAAAAACAAAGTTAAACATGAATGAATAGGAGAATAAATGCAACAAATGCAACATATGTGGTCCAGCTGCGAAAGAAGTCGAAAGTTGAAGAAACAAAATCCATGAGACATGGCATTAATTGTTCAATAGTGAAGAGTGGTTGAATGATGGTGCATACGAAGAAATTATCTCCTGCATCTGAAATGCGTAGATCGCATTTACACTGCAAGAGGCCTCTATTATAGAGGCACTTCATTTAGTTGAAGCAAGGAAGCAACTTAGAAACAAGACTGCATAGTGAAGAAAATACATAGAAAATGTGTTATTTTCTAAGATGAGAGGAAAATAGAGAGTATGAGTAAATCTCAGAGAGTGTAGGGTGTGGTAAATACAATAGTAATATTTTTAGGTATCATTTCTATTACTCCTTGGTACTGCAAAATTTTAGTATTTGAATAGGAGGGTTATCAATAGGAAACACTATATTTACCTCTTGGGTTGGAGAGTGTGGAAAAGATATTTTGTAATTATCTTAAATATAGTGAATATTTTTCAGAATTTTTCCGTGATTTTTTCTTCAGGATTTGGGGTTTCTACATTAAAATTTGATGTCCACTTTCTTTTAGCTTTGCACATATTTATTATTGCTGCTTGACCAATTGGTAGATTTAATTCTATCAAATTTATTTTGGTTCATTGCCACTTATTGGCATTATTTAATTATACTATGAATTAGTCATTTAGCCCAACAATAGAATGCAATATAATTTGTGATGCTTACACATAATAAAGAGAAATGAAGTGCTAAAAAGAGTATTCAATATACTAAATGCACTCAGCAAACCAATTTTTTTCCTGGACCTGATTCATTATCTAGAAAGTAGCATAATGGAAATCTCAGCAATGACACAAGAAGAAACAAAAATGATAAAGAAGTATATGCATTACAGGTGGCTCATGTATAACTAACTAACTTAAACTATAAGCTCACCCAAAAAGATCACCTTTCTAAAATGAAATAGGAAAAAGCTGACGAAATGGCAATTTAAAATATCTCTAGTATTTGCCTAGCCTATTGCTAAATTCAATCACAATGGATATTGAAACAGCTCATTTTCATAAAAAGATGAACTTGTCAACCCTTCTATTATTACCAATGCAACGAAGTTATGAGAATAATGTGGCATACATCAATGAAGTCTGCAACTTAGTTGCAAATGTCAATATGTTATGGTGGACTATATTTGGAGATAAAAGAATATAGAGGGAAGCCAAAAAGCATTTCACAGTCAAATAAATACAACATGCAGCAACTCAGAGACCCTAAAAAGTTAATCCTAAAACACCCAACAATGAAGCAATCTTCAGATGGATAAAGATAATAGTCTCATTATTTCAATTCATATTTACAGATAGTCTACAATTCAATGCTATAGAGTTCTTTTTTTTTGTCCTTGACAGGGCTATAGAATAGATAGTCCAATCCAATAGTGTAAAATACATAAAAATCTGAAGCTCATGAGCTCAAACATTTCTATAATATGCAGTGAAGCAAACTTCATGATTTGTCATTTGAGATAGTAATGATACACTTGCCATTTGCACATGTTACCTTATTGATACAATTACACATTTCTACATTTCTGATTGTTTGTATGATAAGAGAGTAGTCACTCTTCTGCCAAGATTATTTTCTGTTTCTTTCTCCTTCAAGTCAAAAGGCAATGATATGGATCCAATGTCTTCTACAAACATTCAAGGTAACTCTAACACTCAATTTCTCATTATGATCTTTCCACATGGTATACTTAGGATCAAATGCATGAAAAAAGAGAAGAGATTGATTGATTATTATGTTGTTTATATATTTTAATTCCTATAATTGGTATCTAAGCCAATTTAATTCCTACTAGATTCAGAGATTATATTGTATACTTGGAAAAGCATGAATTTTATTATGTTAAGGATTCTAATCCCATTTCCTTTGATGAGTCAATCTCTAGTCTGATAATTCACAATGGATTTCTATGCAAGATGAATTGGCCTCTCACGAGGAAGAATGACGTTTGGGTTTGGTGGAATTATTGGTTGGCTGAAAACGTTGACTATAAATGGGTCTTTAAGGCCAAACGTGATGCTAGAGGAAAGATAGAAAGATACAAAAAGCCATACTTGTTGCTAAAGAATACAATCAAAGGGAAGGTACAAATTATAAAGAGACATTCTTTCCTTTTTCTACTAAAGATTCTTTTGGTATTGTAATGGCACTTGTGGTTCATTTTGACTTAGAGCTTCACTAGATGGATGTTAAAATAGCCTTGTTGAATGGTGATCATATGAGGATGTATACATGATCAACCTAATGGTTTTATTGAAAGTGGCATGGAACGAATGGTTTGCAAATCGAGAACATCCATCTATAGTTTAAAACAAGCTTCTACGTGGTGATATATGAAATTTGACCATATTGTTAGTTCTCTTGGTTTTAAGTAAAATGTAGTTGAATATTGCATTTATCTTATGAATATTGGGAGCATATTTATTATTCTTGTGTTATATGTTAATGACATTCTTTTTTCTAGTAATAATGTTGATTTCTTACATGAGACAAAATAAATATTGACAGCGCACTTTGAAATGAAGGATCTTAGTGATGCTTTTTTTGTTTTGGGCATTGAAATTTATCATGATTGATCTTGCGGACTCTTAGTTTGTCTCAAAAAAGCTATATTTAAAAAGTTTTGAGAATATTCGGTATGGAATCTTGTAAGTCTTGTTCTGACCCATTCAAAAGAGTAAGATGTTTTCAAAATCCTAGTGTCTTTAGAATAATAATGAGATTGCATAAATGGAGAATGTCTTATATGCTTCTGCTATTGGTAACCTTATGTATTCTCAATTCTATACATGTCTTGATATTGCTTTATTATTATTGTACTTGGGAAATACTTGAGTAAACCTAGTATGGCTCATTGCAAGGTGCAAAGCATGTTATGCGGTATCTACTACATACCAAAGACTACATACTAACTTATAGGAGGTCAGGTCATTTTGAGATAATTGTTTATTTTGACTTTGATTATGGTGGTTCAGATGACTACAAATTCACATCAAGATTATATCTTTTTAATGGTAGGAAGAGTTGTTTCTTGGAAAAGTGTTAAACACACACTTATAGCTAGCTCAACCATGAATAAAGAGTATATAGCTTGTTATGAAGTCATATACCAAGCAATAGGTTGAAGAATTTTATTACTAAATTTTTCTTGTAGAAGTATTTCTTGACTTCATACTATTTATTGTGATAACTTACTATGGTGTACTTTTCTTGAAATAATAATACTTCCAATAGGTCAAAACACTTTATACAAAGTTCATATTTGTTAGGCAGAAGATTTGGGAGTTACAAACTCGTGTTAAGCATATTCATACAAAGCTTATGATGGCTGATCCTTAACCAAAGGCTTATCTATTAAAATTTTTTGTTGACCATGTAACATGTTGATAAGTATGCATTTGTATACATATTTATATCCTATTCTTAGTGTCCTAGCTCTTTTTTGTGCTTAATTGGGTGCATTTACATCATATTTGAGTTTGAGAATCAGTTTGAACATTAATGAAAACTTTCTGCATGATTGTGTTTCTAGTATGGTTTTGTATTTTGAGCATAACTAGAGTTTTAGACCTCTACGAATTGTGTTCTTTGGCTTGTAGGAAAGCTAAGAAGATTATCTACAACTTTTTTATAGATTACAAAAGCTAGATCAAAAGTCTAGCTAGTCATAATAAGCCGGAAGTCAGATTGAAGTGCTAAATTTTGAAATTAGGCATGCTTTAATAACCAAGGCATATATCTCTCATCCTAAATCCAAATGAGGAAAATAAGGTGTCTATTTCAATACAAGCAAAAGATCTATAATTTTTATGCGACATCAAGAGCTAATTCAAAGGTTTTGGTGGTCAAATGGGAGTTAGAAATGAATTGATGAACTAATTTTGCATAACTACTATTGTCAGAGAATATCGTTAAAGTAAGCCAAATTGTTGCCATACGAAAGTGTTAATAAAGTGAGCATATTTGTCAACACAACATCTGTCCCTAAAATATAGAACCACGACCCTTAAGTTTAATTTAGGATAGCTTAGATCTAATTTTATTCTCTTTCTCTAGTTTTCTTTCTTCTTTTCTCTCATCTTCTTCTTTTCTCTTTTTCTTTTCCCCTTTATTCTTCTCTTAGGTTAGGTTTTGTTTTCTATTTATGTTGTAATTTCTCATGGACGAGTAGAGATTGGAGCTAGCTTGGGAATTATCCAAATGGCTTCAAGAGTTGTGTCTTGAAACCTTACTCTTTATTTTCAATAAATGTTGTATTTTCTTAATTCTTGGCTCTTGCTCTTTTTAGATGTTTGCATTGAATGGTATTGATATGTTGGTATGTGAATAGGTATTGAGAGTTCCTAATTATGAAGCTTGATTGTAATAGTATTGAGATTGATTTTATGATTTTGACAATCTTGATTGTATATTTTTGTTGAATGGTATTGAGATGAGAATACATGATTAAGACATTGATTGAATATATGTTGATTAGTTAATTGATGTATGTTTAATTAGCTTAAGAATTGAAGATGGGTCTCATTTGATACTTATGTAATATCCCAAAAGTGGATGCCTTTAGGAAGGATACGCTTAAGTTCAGGAAGGGTTGGACAAAACTTAAAAGACATTTAAATGTCATAAAAAAGGAAAGAGGTTATATATAAAAATAAATAAATCAAAAGAATGAATAGATATAAATCTCTATTTTAAATTTATGTGAAATAGTAAATAATTTAAAATTTAAATTGTAAAAGAAAATATCAATCCCAAAAAGCGAAAATAAAATATAAAATTTATAATAATTTTGTACATCAATCTTTTTCTATGCCAATGTTCAGTTTTTATTTGAATTTGATATTTAATGTTTTTATGTAATATGATATTCAGTTTGTGATATGATGTTTGATTTTAAAATTTGAAAATATTATCTTATCAAATCCATTAGATTCAATATTGTTTATAATTATCATTGATATTAATATTTGTATCAGTAGTATAGATATTATTAGAATTAGAAAAGATATAACATACTAAATTTTCCTTTTATCATATATGCTCTTTATAAATTAATTTTTATATCATTTCTAAGATTATGTTAGATTTTATTTAGATATCTATCATTTATATTTATGGTGTAAATATCAATTAGGATTTGAGAATGTGTGTGTGTGTAAAGTGTCAATTTGATATTGGTTTCTTCCTTTTATTAGAGATTGTAATTATTCTATAAAGATTTGATTATTAGTGTATATATATAGTATTCACATATACTACTTTTGTATAATGATGTTAGCATAAATATTTTATATTAATAATAGATATGATTTCTTAAGTAGTGATAGAATAGTCAAATACTTTCAAAAATATAAATATAAAGAATTAAATGTATATGTTACAAAAATATGTTTTCATGTATACATATCAATTTCATGAAAATTTGAATAGACAAATTGATAGTTGAAGATTTTCAAAATGATTGATAGTTAACTAAAATCATAACCATTGTGATTTGAAAAAGATTTTCTAGGCATAGTTGAATTATAATGATACTTACTTGAAGATATTAGATGTTATTTATATTTAACATGTATTATGAAAATAATTTGTTAGATATTATTTTTATAGAGAATTATTAGATTTTTTTTGAGAAGTTATTAATTATTAGAATTGAGTGCAAAAGTTGTTCATTACGTAAATTATTATTATTATTTCAAAAGAGAAACAAGTACATAATGTGAATACACCAAGATATATGTTATTTGTTTTAGAAAATAAACTCATTAGCTTTTCATTATAGTATATATATAGATATATCCATAATACAAAAGATAGTTTAGAGATATGTTAAGGTAGTTTGAATTTGAATTATCCAAGTAGTTGCAAAAGATATGATTAGATTTAGTCTAACTATTATCCTTTTTTTATTGTTGCTAATATCACATAGTTAGTTAGGATATATCCTTATATTGTCCAATATGACCCCTATTTAGTGTTTTACAAATATCTTGAGTTTTAGATGTTCAATTGATGCAATTTTTGTAGCATTAGAAAGTTAACTCAATTATTTACAAGTACTATTTTTAGCCTTGAGGCCAAATTTTAACCATAGTGGAAGTTAAAAACTTAAGAAAGGTTAAAATGAAGAAAGATAAAATAAAATTTGTTAGTGATATCTTTCATTTCCTTATATATTTGACACATTATAGTACTCATAAATATTCTTTTAAGAACTCTAGCCACCAAAGATTTTTCCTTAGAGAGAAAGATGCAATTTCTCTCAACCCTCTTTGATTAATCTCTTCCAATAAGTGCTCTCATCCCTATCTTTATATGGTTATGAGTTTAGCGAATTTTATGACTATTGTGGTATAGTTTTCTCTTCTCATTCAATTCCAAATCATTCTTGATTCTTGTCTATAATTTCATGGCAGTTGAGATGTCATTAATTCCCCAATATCATGTAAGCACTGTTAGACACTAGCAACGAACGGTGAGGTTTAAGTTCATGACCATACTTTTGGTCATTATTAGTATTTGCCTAGCATTATATAAATTATTTATGAAATTTTAGAATGACTTATGTCAAATACATGTTTTCACTGATTATGCCAATTTTCAGAAAGTTATTGTTTTTCACAATTATCATGAAAACCTTATTTTAGAAAGCTCATGGAACCATGTTTGATACCTTACATGCTATAGAATATCTTTTTCCAGTTTATGAAATTATGAGACCCAATTTAATATTTATAGCATAAATATTGATTATCATATTTTCAGACTATGGATTCCTATTCAATTTTAGAACCTTAGCTATGATTTATTGAGAGTGTTGAACAAAGTATGATTCATAACAATTGTTAGATACATTACTCTATTGGCTCTTAAAATCAGGATGTCTACAAGCTGATGATCCTTGGGCATGATTTTAGAACCTCAGTTATGCTACAGTTAGATTGTTAGAATTATATGAATTCAAAGCTTTTAGATTTATTCATTTTATGTACAAGTTATTTTATAGTAATTAGTGAAAAAGAACAACGAGTTAATGGTTGCATAATTGATTGTTAATCTTGGTACCAAGTGGTCCGTAGAGGATTAGCTCATCCATAGTAAGGAACCCAGTGTGCATCCATTTATGGGACCTATTTAGGTATCCTTAGATTAGCCTTTGGCTGAGTTTTAGCTATCAACTTATTTATGTACAGGACATCTTTATTTCTTTACTAATTATTGTCATGGATTCAGGAATTATAGTTTTGGATATGTATGTATGTATGTATGTATGTGTGTGTGTGCGTGTGTGTGTGTATATATAATATTTTATATTAGCTGCATGTATATTTATGTATTATCTTTGTTAGCCCATGTAGGTTGTGCGTAGAGACTCGCTCTTGAGTTTTGATGAACTTACCCCTCCTTTTTCCCCCTTACAATTATAGTTGTAGATATAATTATTGTTCAGCCTTAGCCTCAGAAGCCGTGAGCGTTTAGTGGCGAGCTTCACTTTGTAGTGAAGTTTAAAATAGGATTATGTTAGAATAGAGTATCTCTAGTGTGTAGGTAGGGTCTTTGAACATCATTTAGCGTGCATGATTAATTTAAAGTTATGCTATTTTATCATAATGGTATTTTATGTAATTTCTTCTAGGAACACAATTTAAGATTATCTAGTTGAACTATGAATTTTAGAACGATTTGAAGAACTAAATATTTTATGTATTTTGTGAATAAAGTTTTCAAGAAATTTTGAGGGATTTGTTTATCAAGTTATTTATTTATTTTCATAATTTATTATGAATGTTAAATTAGTAGTTTACTATGCATGATTGCATGAAATTAATTCTAGAAGGCTTCCATAAGAGACAATATCCCTTATGTGCCGTCATGAATTTTGGGTCGTGACAACTTAGGATAATGCAATTGGTGCTAAAAGTTAATATTGATTAATTGGAGATTGAGGCCTCAATCATCTAGTTAAGTGAATTGCAAAGTTGTTAGTAGCGGTTGCACTAATAACTTAAATTAATCACACTCTATGTGTTTTATAAATGTGTGTTGGTGTTAAATGTGGCTTTTAACCTTGGAAATTCTTGAGCTAGTATTTGTTTTGGTTAATTGTAGTTAGTTAGTTATTTTTTTTATCTTCATTTTAATATTCTGGCATATAAAAACCAATCCCCCTCCAATTTTCCATTTCTTTGTGTCGCTGACTAGATAATGATTGAACATCCATGTAAGACAACTTGAGTTGCATCACTATGTTACATTTTCATTGCAATTCAAACTTTACAAATTTCTAATTTGTTAGAGCTAAGTTGCCACACTCTAGTACCTATCACTCATATGGGTGTAGTGAGGTCTTTTGATGTTTTGGGTTAATGAGAGTTTGCTTTGTAAATTTTATTATGACCTCATATTTTATTAATATCTTGAGACATTTTTAAGTAATGATTATTGTTGTTGTTGTTATTGCCACATTCTATTTTTGTATTTTATGTAGATAAATTGTGATTTTGTAAGACATTTTGGACCCAATCTTAAATTTTGTTATCATAATGAGATATAATAGATTTCATTGAGCATCTTGAGTGGATATTTTGGCCAATTTTGTTTGGGAATTGCACTTGACACACACACACACACATATTGACATGCCGTTTTTTGTTGTGCTTTCCAGTCTTGCTCATATTCCATATTTTTGTATGGTCATCGAGATATAAGTATCTTGCATGTATGATGTCAGGATCTTTTGACTATGATTTTTTGCATTTGTTGAGATACTTGTAGTTCCATTTTGGACCATGTTGAGAATACTGGCTTAGTTTTGGCATTTTGTTGCGGCCACATGTTGTGATTAATTTGGGATTTGATTATGTAGCCCCAGTGAGAATGCCGGATAAAATTGTGGATTATGAACTTACATAGATCAATTACACATTTTCATTTAAGGACAAGATTAATTTTATGCAAAAATCATGGAGCATATTGTATTGTCAAATTTAATAATTAATAATATTGTTGGCTTAATAAAGTTTGGCACTAGTCATGAGTGAATATGAAATAGGCCTTGTGTTTGGGCTAGCATAATCCTATCTCTGCTCACCATTAACTAACCCAAGAGATGAGGCCCTACTCCTATCCAATTACACAATTCTGCATTTATTGTTTGTGGAATAAGAGAAGCTACTCTCTCTGGTTCTTCTTTGTTTCTTTCTCTGTCAGGTCAAAAGGCAAGTGTATGGATCCGATGTCTTCTACAAAAATTCCAAGCAGCTCTTAACAATTAATCTCTCATATTATGATCTTTTCACATGCTATAATTTGGATTAAATGTATGAACAAGGAGTAGGAATTGATTGATTATCATGTTGTTTATATATTTGAATTCCTACAACATTTGCACACACCCAATAAGATAAGACATCGCAACAAATTGGCCTATAAAAGTTTTCTATCATAAGCTGAGCTACCACTTATTCAAAACATAAATGACTGAGTCATGACCCAGCCTGGCCAATATTATTTTATTTCGAAAAATTAGATGCAAAAGCTTCCTTTTGTTTTCTATCTTCCAAGTTCCATCTTTCATCTATTCGAAGACTCATCAGCCAATTAAACTACCTGCCACATCTATTTCTTGTTCTGTTATTTGGACTCATCTGCTCCTCGTGCTCGCGACCATGGCTTCCCAGAGGCTGCCACGATCACCATGGCAGAGGTGGTGACAGAGAAGAGCTTGGCTCTAAGGCTGTGACGGAGGCTAGTTTGTCCAGTTGATTACACTTTGTAAATACATCTATCAACTTGAATTTGGCTTGATATTTTGGGAATGCCACAAATTCAAAAATATGGTCTGATACTTATAATATTATGAAAATGTATATTTTGATCGATGGTTTGCATATATCTAAACTTCCACAACTGATCTCTTGGTTGAGACCCAAAGAAATTATTTGTTGCAAATCAAATCGCCATAGCATGGTATTTTTTCCCCTTATACGTGACTTTCCTAATTTCTTTTGACCCATAGTTTCTTTCAATTTGTTTTTGTTTGGTAAAGTTAAAAACAAAAGGAATCCTTAGTGAAAATGTGTTTCTCCCTATCATTGTTTTGATGGCTGGTTATTGTCCAGCAAAATTTGAATTTAGACATAAAGCTTATTCTTGTAATTTCCTCCTATACATGTAAGATACTGGTTTGATGTGTGTCATAGATGATGTATTTACCAAGTTTGGGTCATGAAATTTTATAAGAGTAATGTTACATAGTCATAATTAATATAATTAGAATTTTGTATAGAATACATATAGTGATGGTTATCTTGGATTAAATATAGTGGTAGAACTGACATGTTCATCTAATGGTTATTTATGTCATTTTGAATTTATTTTTGGAAATTACATTCAATTCTCTTGGTTTTAAATTTAACTGCCTTCTCAGTTATTTGTTATACTCATACCCCCTCATTTGTCTAATTTTAAGATTTATATTAAATCACATCCTCATCAGGTTAGGAAACTTAAAAATAATATTTGTGTGATATTAATTGTTCCTAAATAATAAAATTATAAAAATACATTTACCCACTCTATTAAGTTAAAGGGTATTTTCACAATTTTATTAATTAGAAAAGTTAATATCATAAAAATGTCATTTTATTAAGTTTACTATCATGTTTATGAATGAGAAGTGTGACTATTATATAATACTTAAAATTTGACAAAGAGGTGTGTAGTGTAAGCCCAATGTAGGACGTGAATTGCATTTTTATAAACCTAAGGAAGATAAGTTAATTTACCCCTATTTTTTGATAAAAATTTAGCTGTATAGTATTTTCCATTTTATAACTTTTCTCTTTCTCATATGGATTTCCTTTGCTTTAGGCATATATGTAACTAGTGAAGAGGTGAAGAGATGAACACAAGCCGAAAATAGAACAGCCACTAGAGAAAATATATAGAGAACACTGGCAGGGAAGGATTGAAAGGTGAGAGAGGCAAATGAGGAAAAAAAAAAATCTTCCAATAGTTTTAGTACTCCTAATGATGAAGACGTATCACTTTTTTTTTTTTAAATTTTAAGAGTTTGTAATGTTATCTATGTTGAATATGAAATTCTGAATTTGTAATGCAAACCATATATCTGTTTTTATTTTCCCTCACCAGAATGATATAACTCTTTCCCTGTTTTGACGATAACACCCATTTGGTATTTCGTAAGCATGAGCTTGGTACAAATTATAAGCTTTTATTATTGATTTTGTAACACTATTTAAGCTTCTACTTTTTTATGGCTTGAAAGATTTGATTAGCTAACCAACTCATGATCATCCGGCTTAGCAAGCCACCAGAAGTCCAGAACCCACTCAAGATATCTTTTTCTTCAATCTTCATTGTACTTTTTTGTTTTCAACATCAACAAACATTTATCTTCGACCCTTCAAAAAAAAAATGTTATTATTTTATTGTATTTCAAAGTTCATGAAAAAAATAACAAAGTCGTTCAAATGAATAATATTTTCTGTCAAAAATATTTGCAAATATCATTTAGCATGAATAATTTTTCATTGTGCAGTATACCCTTATTCTGATGTTTTCTAGCTTTTTTGTATTCTTTTTCCTATGCTTTTTTTTTTACCCAAAGGAAACGATAACCGAGAAAATAATCCTAAGTGTTATTGTATTTTCTGTATTAGTAGTTGAGCTATTAAAATTTCATTATGTGCGTAGAGATGCATGGAACAGGTTGAAACCTTACCTTCTGCAGTTAATGGAACTCATGATATTTATTTGGTCAATTAGTGTATCTATCAGATTCTGCATGTACCAAGCTAATGGAACCTAGCAGACTCATTAACTGACCAGAATGTAGCAGACTCATGAAACCTCACCAGAATGGAACTTATAAGTTTTTTACATGTGATAAAAAATATTTTATTCAAATGATGTGTTAAATATTATTAAAATATTATAATTTTTTCATTAAGAATTATGTATATATTTTATGTTATCTTTCTTTCTCACTTAAATTAACGAACTAGTATTTGCAATGGAAGGTTGTAATTTTAGTGAATTCTTAGGTCAATGATAGTTTTGTAAAATAATGGAGAATGCTTGCAATTACTAAACCTATGTGTTCAGAACTAGAATTAGAAGAGAAATTAACTCAGGATCTTTACTAACTCTACCTTTTGTACGTTTTTTGAGTTCGTAAGCTATTGAGGACTAATGGTAAAGGAGCATGTAACAGGAACTCTCCCTTGCCAATGGCTTGGGTTTGAATGGTATCCCTTCCAATCCAAGTTTGAGGGATGATAAATGAAGACTCCCCCCTTACCGTGAGAACGCCCTATCTCACCCCTAAAACCATATGCTACTCTTTTCATTTCCTCTGCCCATTCACTTACTTTTCCCTCACTCTCAATGACGTGTTTCTGGTTAAAAGATGGAATTTCTAGGTGCGCTGACAAGACACCAAGATGGCTCTGAACATGACAAAACTTCTCTTTTACCATATGGGTCAATATGGGAACACTATTGGGCCAGGAGGCAAACAGAACTATATTTGGGTTTTGCAAGGATATATGGATTGGTCAAGTAGTTACTAAATATGGGTGTGAACACCTAATTTTGTCCTGCATAAAATAAAAATCTCAAAATTGGCATATTTTCAAAGTTTAGCCCATTTATTGACCCATGTTGATAAGTTTATTGTGTTTAATCCAATTTTAGTTAGACCATGATTTTTAGGTTCATTTTTCTATTATCTTATATTTTAGTGTATGTGCATAAAAAATTAAAAAATAAGAGAAGCAATGATTTATTGCTTCTATCTATTCTTGCCCTATGCAAACATGAGAGGATAATGGGAAGCATAATGAAAAGTAACAAAAGTGGTGGTACCATGATGGTGCTTGACTCCACTAATTGCATAATGACAATTTTCTTCTGGAAGTACCAGGGAACCAATTACAAGAGGAAAAGGAGCGTGAAAGAGGACATGAGTCACGGACTTTATTCTTTCGTTCCTGAAATGAAATATATTCGGAGGCTCATCATCATTTTGTTTTGCGATAAGCTTTCTTTCGGTGAAAGAGTCACGGGAGGTTCTTAGGGGGGGATTTTTTCGGACAAAAAAAAATCACCATGATCAAGGGTACAAAGACAAGAAAAATTTTCCAAGCAAATCAATAAGGAAAATTTCCAACACCCAAATTCAAACACAACCAATAGAAACCAACAATCCAAGGATATAATCCAGGAGTAGCAAAAGAAAAGAAAAGGGAGGGAGGAGGCCGCGCCTCTCCCTGACCACCGCTGCATCATCATCATCACATCACCACAAACCACTTCATCCCCCATCACCCTCACCACCATCGCTTCCTCCCCGCTGCTCTTCCGTCCCACCGCATAGCTCCCTCACCGCACGCGCTTCAGACCCATAAGCGCGCACCACCACACCTCTATCCTTGCCGAAGCACCGCCGCCCAGGCTCACCTTCTTCCTTTGCAGCACATTGGCCTCCCTCCAAGAACCACCGCAACCGCCTTCCTTGACCATGGCACGCTCCCATTGCATTGCAACACGTAGTGCCGAGGACATTTTCCCACCACGCGGATGAAGCCATGACAGTTTAACTCCCTTTCCTCCTCTCAGTCATCGCACACCCGTCACCACACAACCAAGACACGCGCGGATCGCGCCTGCCGGGTAGCGTTCCTCCTCTCCATTGTGCGACTTTAGCTGGCTATTCCTCCTTTTGACCTCATCTCGCTCCTCCCCTCTCTTCTTCATTCTCTTCCTCTCACTTTGTATTTCTATTTCATTTTTCCTTTCTCTCTCTTGCTCTCTCTCCATCTATGTCTTTAACCCTTTCTCTCATTCCTCTCGTTTCTTTATTCTCACAACATGAGTGTTTGATTGTATATGTGGAATGTGTAACATGAGTATGAGTGGGTGAGAATGTGTGAGAGAGTCTTGTGTTAGTGAGGGTGCGTGTGTGCATATGTAAAAGAGAAGAAAAGTTGTGTGTGACTGTGTATGTGATGATGGTGAGAAGTTTTTGGTTTATTATTATTATTATTATTATTTGTTAGACTTATTTTTATCTCATTGGATCAGAAATAGATTTTGATTGTTTGAGTTTATTTGCATGATTTGTGTTTATTTTGTTCTAGTTTGAAGTTTGCTTGATTTAAGTTTGAGTTACTATATTTTTAAATGAACAAAAAATAAAATGGCTTAATTTAGTTTGGTTCAAAATAAATATTTGATTATGTTGATTTACTAAAAGAGAAGAGTTTGTAATATATTTTTCCTAGCAATCTTTTCATTATTTGAGTGGGTTTAAATAAATTAGTTTAGGAAGTGATTTAATTATTTTTAAATACTTGATGAATTTTGTGTTAAAAGCTTTTGATAAAAAAATAAAAAATTAAAAAAAATAGTAATTTGGGTCTTTGATTTGCTTTAAATTTTTAATCATTTTATGTTTTCATCTGGAGTTAATAGTTTGTCTTTGAATTAATTTTGTTAGTTCATGATTGAAATTAGTGTTCATTAAAATAAATAAAAAATGGTTTTCTTTCCAATAAACAATAAAAGGAATTTTTAAGAAAATGTTTAATTTGTGCAATGATCAATAACGATGGTTGAGTAGCAAATGTTACTTTTATTGTATTCGAATCATAAGAGTTCATTGAGTAGCTTACTAACTTGAATTCTATGCAATAACAGATTTCATGCTCCTTAATATAAAATTTGTTCTTTATAAATAAAATCAACTAATACACAAATATTTTCTAGAACTACGTGACTTAATTTCCCATTGCACCTGAGGATACATAGGAGCATGCGTTCCAATTCCTGTCAAGTCAAAATCTAATATTTATAATTTTTGTCTTAATTGTAAATTTTTTATGAGTTTTTTTTATGAGTTTCATTTAATTTTCATTTCTTTAGGAAATATTTTATTTCAAATAAAAAGTTAATTTAGCCGAGATGGCTTGTTAACTCAGATTTTGGAACACTGAAGTGTGCAGTTAGTGTTCCAAATTTCTTTCTTTTGTAATTTTCTTGTAAATAAAAAATATAATAAAATGAGTATTTTGAAAGGTTATTAATAATTTGCACAAATCATTAAGTACCGTTAGCTTACGGTGATTGGGGTGCGTAGGACTAAAATCTTACCCTTCTTATACAAAGTTTCTCTAAGTTGGTTTCAAAGACCAATTTTTAATAAATTGTTTTCCATGTTTTAATTAAATAAACTTGGTGGCGAACTCCCAATTTTAACAACTATTTTCGTCGTCCGTGCTATCCATTGTGACAATTGGTCTTTCCTGAAAAACACCACCCTCTTCATGGTGTCCTTCTTTGTCAGGAAAACCTTCTTTAGGCTCCTACTCGATGGTCCCCTTTCTGTGGATGCCAGAACTCTTGGGTAGAGGATGACCACCAAATCCGCCAAGCCATTAGGAGGTTAGTTCCCTTGGGCCCTATGCTTAACCCATGAGTATCATCCACCTTCCATCAATCTCATGGGCTTAACATAGGGTCCAGATGGAGCCCAAACCACTAATTATTTTTGATTATATGTTTAAAATTTAGCCATGTACCAAGCTAATGGAACCTATCATACTCATTAAGTGACCAGAATCTGAGTAGACCCATGAAACCTTACCAAGAATGGAACTTATAAGTTTTTTACATGTGATAAAAAATATTTTATTCAATGATGTTAAATATTATTAAAATATTATATTTTTTCATTAAGAATTATGTATATATTCTATATTATCTTTCTTCTCCATAAATTAACGAACTAGTATTTAGGGAGGTTAGTGTAATTTTAGTGAATCTTAGAGGAGATTAGTGATAATTTTATAAAATAGAAGGGTGCTGAAGTGAATTATAAACCTATGTTTTCTTTCCTTTCACTTAAATTAATGAACTAATATCTGCGAGATCAATGTAATTTTAGTGATCTCAGGTAAGGTAGGATCAGTATCATTTTGAAAATAGAGGGTGTTGAGTGTATTTTACAAAACTATGACTAACCTTCCCTCAAATTCATTAAAATTGTGACCTCCCCCTAAGTATTAGTTCATTAATTTAAGTGAAGAAAGATAATTACACTTAGCACCCTTCTATTTTACAAAACTATTATTGACCTCCTCTGAAAATACCAGTTCGTTAATTTAAGTGAGAAAGATAACATACAATATACACATAATTATTAATAAAAATTTATAATATTTTGATAATATTTAACACATCAGAACAAAATAATTTTTTTCACATATAAAAAAACTTATAATTATAATTTATGATAGGAAAAAAAAAGGTATTCTAGTTAATATATATGTCAAATATTATTAAAATATTATAATTTTATTATTAATAATTATGTATATATCATATATTATCTTTTTTTTGTCATTTAAATTAACGAATACTATATACATATGAATTTATAACTTTAGTAACCTCAGCTGAGGTATTATAATTTTACAAAAAGAGAGAGATTGTAATTTCACTAAACTTCGGACTCTGTTGTAATTTCTATAATAACTTTTAGTGGAGTCCATTTTTCATCTTTTGTCATGTTTTAGTTGGTTGTGTCACAACCTTATGTGGCGAACTTGTATTCAAACAAGAAATCTCCTCCTTTTTATTGATGTTGTTGTCCTTATGGGACCATTTTGTATTTATTTCTTTGATGAAAAAATTTATTCCAAACTTTGTGTAAAAAAAAATTGATGCAATTGATATGATCCTTGATATGTGTTAAAATAGTTTATGCAAAGATAGAGATTTTATTTTTTCAAAGAATTGCTTCTACAATCCTAAATCTATGGTTAAGTCCAAACTTTGAAAAGTGACTGAATATTTAGAAATCATGAATTGAATTCAATTCAACCATTTGAAACTAATAATGTTATTGAATTTAAATTCAAATGAAATTCAATTAATTTTTTAAAAGAAAACCCACACGTAAACTAGAGGCAAATAGATTTGATTTGTTTCTAAAATTGGGATTAAAAATTGATATATTCAAAATACTTCTAAATCTATTATAATGTTTCATTATTGAAACTTAAAATAGTTAAATAAAAAATTCAGTTTATTTTCAATTACATTTAAAATTAAAAAATTGAATTCAATTATATAATTTATTGATTTATTTCATAACATAAAAATTCAAATCCTAACATAATTGAATTTCATTCCATCTTTTCATTTTTATTGGTCGATATCTTTCATTTCAAACAACCTGTGAAAGTTAACGCCTAACATTTAGGTATAAAAGAGCATGATTTTAATTGATATATAAAATTAAACGTAACAAACTATTTTTTTTCTTTTTTGTTTGACGGTGAACAAACTAAACTAATTTAAATGATAACAAAGAACTAACTAATTTAATGAGAATGTCTTGGGCAGTAGGCACAATGGTGCCAATGTACAATGCTCTATGCACGGATACCTTGCCGAGTTACATGTTACTCTTATAAATAACATCCAAACGATGCTTCAAAATTCACTCCTCGTTCCTTGATCCCTAGAAATACAGAACAAGTCTTCTCACCTGTCACCTCACCAGCACCGCTTCTTTCTTTTTTCATCCATAAGGTATTTGATCTCTTTTCGTTGTGTTCCCATCATGCCTTTGGTTTTTGTTATTTGGTTGCTACAATAAGTTACCCGTTTTCGTGCGAGTTTGTCCTAGATCTACCACCTTGTTTGTGTTTTCTTCTGTTAATATGTGGGTTCAGATTCTGGTATTTTGTCCTTTGTTTAATGTGTATACATGTGTGAGTAGAAAGTAGAAACACAAGATGGCTGACCTAAAAGAATTGAATAACTTATTAAGTTCCATTCCACCACTTTCTTTTGAAGTATCCATCATCTGGATCCACTAACTCTTTTCTTATTGTAACAACTTAAAATCATAGATCTCTTAATTTCTCAGCATAATAACAAGTTACAAATGTTATTTCAATACTTAAACGTTGGACGTCCAACCATCACAATTGAATTGACGACGACCTTACAATTTTCACCCATCTATCACATCCAATAGATAAAAAAGCCCTCAATTCACCACCCATTTTTGGGTTTAAATAACATTGCTATGTAGGTGATAATTCACAAAATCCTTATGTTCTGCATAATCATTATATATATACCTCATGCAGTTGATTGCATCATGAGTTATATAATTTTCTCATCTCTTCTCCCATGAAGAGTGGAGATTAATTTCTATTTCAGGCATTTCAATTTTGGTCCTGTCCTGTCCCCTTAACAGGTAAAAAAACATTTGAAAGTAAATGCATATTCGTACTTTTCTTTTAGGTAAATCGTACATGTTGTTTTAATTTTGATTATTTATGTCATACAGTGTAGCCTGCGGAGAACAAACAACAAATATGGTGAAGATTTGTTGCATAGGAGCCGGGTATGTTGGTGGCCCCACCATGGCAGTGATTGCCTTCAAGTGCCCCGATGTTGTAGTAACCGTGGTAGACATCTCTGCCTCAAGAATCAATGCCTGGAACAGCGAACACCTCCCAATCTATGAGCCTGGCCTTGATGATGTGGTGAAGCAGTGCAGGGGGAAGAACCTCTTCTTCAGCACAGATGTGGAGCAACATGTTTCTGAGGCTGATATAGTCTTTGTATCTGTCAACACCCCTACAAAGACTCAGGGTCTAGGAGCTGGCAAAGCAGCTGATCTAACATACTGGGAGAGTGCTGCTAGGTTGATTGCTGATGTATCAAAATCAGACAAGATTGTGGTTGAGAAATCAACTGTTCCAGTGAAAACTGCTGAGGCAATTGAGAGGATTCTGACACATAATGGGAAAGGCATCAATTTCACCATTCTCTCAAACCCGGAATTTCTTGCTGAGGGAACTGCAATTCAGGACCTTTTCCATCCTGATAGAGTCCTTATAGGTGGCAGGGAGACCCCAGAAGGCCAAAAGGCTATAAACACACTGAAAGGTGTTTATGCTAAATGGGTTCCTGAGGAGAGAATCCTTTGCACAAACTTGTGGTCTGCTGAGCTCTCAAGCTTGCTGCCAATGCTTTCCTTGCACAGAGAATCTCTTCTGTGAATGCAATGTCAGCACTGTGTGAGGCAACTGGGGCTGATGTCTCCCAGGTGTCACACTCAATGGCACCGACTCGATTGGACCAAAGTTCTTGAATGCCAGTGTTGGCTTTGGTGGATCCTGCTTCCAGAAGGACATATTGAACTTGGTCTATATCTGTGAGTGCAATGGCCTTCCTGAGGTAGCAAATTACTGGAAGCAGGTCATCAAGGTGAATGACTACCAGAAGAATCGGTTTGTGACCCGAGTGGTTTCATCCATGTTCAACACGGTTTCAACTAAGAAGATTGCTGTTCTGGGGTTTGCATTCAAGAAGGACACTGGTGACACGAGGGAAACACCAGCTATTGATGTATGCAAGGGGCTTTTGGGGGACAGGGCTAAGTTGAGCATATATGATCCTCAGGTCACTGAAGATCAGATACTGAAGGATCTTTCTATGCGGAAGTTTGATAAGGACCACCCTTTTCATCTTCAGCCACCAAGCCCCACTTCCATAAAGCAAGTGTCTGTGGTTTGGGATGCCTATGAGGCAGTGAAGGATTCACATGGGGTGTGCATTCTGACTGAGTGGGATGAGTTCAGGAAGCTTGATTACCAAAGAGTCTTTGACAGCATGCAGAAGCCAGCATTTATATTTGATGGCAGGAACATTGTTGATGCCAATAAGCTGAGGGAAATTGGGTTCATTGTTTATTCCATTGGCAAGCCACTAGATCCATGGCTTAAGGACATGCCTGCAGTGGCATAAAGGAAAAGCAGAGATTGGAAGAAGGCCTCATCCTTATATAGACTATGCTTTTCTTATTCTTTTAATTTTATACATTTCTGATGCTTCTTGTCTCTTTGTACTTGTTTTGTTTTAACTAGATTTTGTGGCAGAATGGTGGCTATTGTTTTCTTCTTAGTTCTTTGCTAGCTAGGAAACCTTATTTCTTGACCTGCATTTGTGAAATAAATGAGAACCGATGGAATTTTTACAATGGATAACATTCTTATGCTTTCATTGGACGTCGATAATTGAAACATCTACAACGCTGAGATATAGTTTCTTTTGACCTTGTCATCTATCAATACACTTTAAAATTACTAAAGACTTCTGATTTTTACAATAATATTTAGACTCTGTAAAATTTTAATGAATATCATCTCGTTTTCTTACAATAAGAGTGTGTTTAGATGATAAGTAAAAATGGAGATGAAAATATAATATGGGCTTTATATTAAAATTATTCATACATTTCATTTTATGCAATTCTTATCCCCATTTTTACCCCTCAATCAAACACATTCTTATTATATCATATTGATATTATAAGCGATGCTTAACAAAATAAACAATCATTTCCCCCTTGTCTCAATCTTCCTTACTAATCAGATCGACTTTCAACAGTCTAATTCGACGTATTATTATTTTTTGTTATTATATATATATATTCTTTTTGAAAAAAATATGAAAATAATTGTTGAGACTGTTAAAAGAATTAATATGTCTTGATATATGAAAGAAAAAAATTCACTAGTATTAAAGACGTGCTTGATTGAGGGATAAAATTGGAGAAAAGAATTTTATGAATAAATTTTATATGTAAAATTATACATAAAATTCAATCCATAAAAATTGTCATAGCCCTTCCACCAAACACATCCTAAGTCTAAAATTTTTTAATCCATTTTGTTTGCATATTAGTATTTCAATTTAATTTTTATGTACTGATATTATCAAAATATCATAGAAATTTTTATACAATTATCTAATCAAAATATTTATTTTTACGACCTTTCAAGTATTGGGATGTAACTCAACTATATTTATTGATATGATAATATAACATGGTTGGATATTTATGTAAAATTCTGTTACATTATCAGAATATTCAAAATAAGCCCTCAACATTTTAAATTTTATTTGATAAATGTATCAGCCCCTCCTAATTTTTAGGTCATTTTCCGACACTAATTTTGATTATTTATAAACATGTTTGATTTGAAAATTGTAAAATTAATTTTGGCTTCTAGAATTGATTTACGAGAAGTGAAAAATTATGATTTTCTATCATAATCACATTTAATATAACTATCAAATATAAATCATTTTACTTTAAATTTAATTATGACAGCATTAATTCTAATAAAATCAATTATATTAATCCTACAAAAAAGAACCAAACAGCTACAAGTCGAAGTCTACGGCAATGTATATTGCCTCTTTAGTCAATTGCCAACAAAAATATTGCCTCCTTAGTGACTAGGTGGATTGCTCCTACAGGAGTACTGTCTATATATATACGTGGATTTTTATCGTTCAATTGACAATTCTTCTATTATTATTATGGAATAATAATTAATAAAAATAATAGTTAATTAATATTGATATTTTTCAGCATTAATAGTTAATTTTATTAATTTTTAATTAAAATGATTAATTGATATTGATAATTTTTATATAAATTATTAATATTGATATTATTAATTTATATTCTTATAATAATAAATGGTGATAATTAAGTATTATTAATTAATACTACTAATAAAAGTTATTATCACTATTATGATTATATAAGTAAAAGGCATTTTTTCTTAGTTTTTTTATTTACCATACAGGATAATGTGAATTATTAGTTAAGTCATGACTATGCATACCAAATCCCACATTGTGACATTATCAACAATTTAAAATATGACTATTTATGAATAGTATCTAAATTACCAACAATCTTATAATAATGTACCAAATGCCACTTAATATTCTTTTAGAATTGCTAAATAGCTCAAAAGGAAAATATACAAAAAGGGAAAAACTGAAATACTTGATCCTAAGTGATTACACAGTCCACTATTGACCCCAAACACCGTAGGGCCATATGGAATATGGAGAGGATATATACGGGAAAAATATATGATACTACAGCAACAAGGTTAACATTAAAGATATATGTTGTAAACCTTAAAAAAAAAAGAAATATTTTTTATACCGAAAAAGGGATGTGTTTCTAATGGCAACTTTTAATGTATGGGGAAAGAAGGAACTTCAAAGGATTTCTCTTATAATTAAAGTTGGTATATAGTTTTTTCTTTTTTTTCATTTATTTGCTAGCAATCATGTTATAATTTTTCAGTAAACCCAAATATAAAAGTTAATATTTTAAGCAAGATCTGAAATTGAAATTAAAATTTACCTTACAATTAGAATTATATATTAATTTTTGTGCATTGGCTTAGACCATAAGAATTAATTTTTCAAACTTAATGAACATTTATAATTTTTTCTGTAGTGCAAATGAATACTTATAATTGGTACTTATAAATAACTCACCAATAGGATAATTTAAGAATTAAACCCAAATAATATCAATCCATGAATAGAAAGTTGATCATATAAGCTAACTTATATTGGTATATTTATGAATTTAACTCATATCTTATAGTGAAATGAACAGTGATTGATTTTCAAGAGTAATTGCTGTACAAGATATATAGCCATAGTGCTGCTACAATCTATTCCTATAATTAAGCAATCAAATTGCTAAAGCTATGCTAATTGGCTTGCTGCATCAGATTGCTATAACTAAGCAATGAATTCCTAAAACTATGCTAACAGTACAAACACTAACGGCTTGACAATTGAATGCTTTATCAGAAATATTAAATCAGAATCCGCCAAAAGAAATATTAAATCAGAATCTTTGACTAATTCAAAATATGGTGTTGTGATACGCCCCCTCAAGATGAGGTTTCCACCGAGAACCCTCATCCTGCCTCTTAGTTCTTCAAACTTGGAAAGCTCAATTGGCTTGGTCTTAACATCTGCAACTTGATATTTTGTGGAGACATGAAAGAACCGACTTGAACCTGTTCATGGACAACGTGGAAATCCAATGAAATATGCTTCATTTTGGAATGTAAAACAGGGTTTGAACACAAGTATGTGGCCCCAATATTATGACATAATTAAACTAGTTTATGAGACGGGAACTTGCAACTCATGGAGGAGGTTTTACAGCCACATGAGCTCAGAAGTAGCTGTAGCAACAGCCCTGTACTCTGCCTCTGTTGATGATAGGGCAACCGTGCGTTGTTTCTTGGAGCTGCAAGCGATGGGATTGCCAGCCATGTAAATAATGAAGGCAGAAGTGGATGTACCATCATCAGCATGAAACCATCCTAATCTCATCAGTGTATGCCACAAGTTGAGTTGATTTGGATTGATTGAGTTGAAGGCCAAAGTTAATTGTAGACTTCAAGTACTCAATAACCTCTTGAGGTGCTGGAGATACTGCATTGTTGGCTTGTGCATATGCTATGAATTTGTTGATAGCGAAGGATAAATCTGATCTGGTGAGGTTCAAATATTGTAGAGTGCCAATGACTTTCCTGTAGTGAGTGGGGTCCGTGGAAGAAGAGCCATCTAAAAGCTTGATCTTGGCTGTCGATGATAATGGAGTTGGTGCTGGTATGGAGCCTGCCATATCAAATCTCTCAAGAATTTCCCTGATAAATTTGTGTTGAGAGAGAAAGACACCTTTAGAATTAGGAATGATCTCTATGCCAAGAAAATAATGAGGGCAACCCAAATTCTTGAGAGAAAAGCGATTAGATAGAGCATGAATAAAGCCATGAAGAAATTGATCATTGTTGCCCGTGATTAGCAGATCATCAACATAAGCCAAGAAATAAGCTAAAGTACCATTGTTTAAATAAATGAATAAAGAGGGATCACTTTTGCTTGTTTGAAAGCCACAGGAAGTGGTGAAGGACTGGAGTTCATCGTCCCATGTGTGTGATGCCTATCTTAGACCATAGATGGCTTTATGAAGTTTAATTTGCACACAAAGTTAGGATGTTGATTATGTTTAAAACCGGGAGGTTGTTCCTCGAATATCTCTTCAGCTAATGTGCCTTCTAGAAATGCATAATTGAGTGAACCCTTTGGCTAATAATCTGGCCTTATACCTTGAAATAGAACCATTTGGATTGCGTTTGATGCGAAACAACTACCTGCAACCAACCATATTTTGAGTTTTGGATTTTGGCACAAGAGAGCATGTTCCATTTCAGATCAAAGCATCAAATTCTTCTACCATATTCTATAGCTAATGAGCATGTCTCATAGCTTTCCTCACATGGATGGTTCAAGATTTTCTGGATTAGATCTTTGCTAGCTGAGACTGATTTCTTTGGTTAGAAAGTATTGTTTTATGCTCTAGTGTCATGAATCGATTTGGTATGACCTGGCACATCTGCTTGTTCCCATGTAAGCCTTTTGGGTAACATGACTTTAAATGCATATATTAATATGATTTTTATTCTTTAAACATAATTAAATTTAACTCATTATCAAATTCTCTATCCAAATCATAATATTCGAATTCATAAAACTGAAATATTTAACATATATAGCTCTGAAAACATCTTAATCAAATATGTTATTCATGAAAACAATAATTATTTCATTCCATGATCTTAATCATAATCTAAATCAGTTTAATACTTGAAAATTGAACTATGAGTTCATCTCTAGCTTGTTACATAAATTCTAATTACAATGTATATTCTCAAATCAATGTTTGAAATCTAAAAACACATAAGGATGTCCATAACTCTAAAATAATTACATAATCTTAATATAAATGCATATGAACTCCACCTATCTACAACAACTGTAGCACTATAATCTAACAAGATCCTAAACTAAGCCTTACTTACGAAAGCTCACCCTTGGAAATAGCTACATCTATTGAAGCGATGTCTAGCAAAACTAAACCTTCAACTGAGGTAGTAAGGGAGAGAGGGGTGAGTTAATGGACTGCATGAATGAATTTTCACCCACCACCTATATGGGACAACAACAATCATACATAATATATACATGCAACTAGCAAAAATATTTTTAATATTCACATACATAGCTATTTTGGGGAAAAACATTTACAATTCCATAATTATCAAATCATGTAAACCCTTAAAGCGATATAAATTAATCTAAGGGAATTAGGAAAACAAAAAAACAAAATTCTAAACAAGTTATAAAAAATGTGATACTCTAGTCCCTCACGAACATGAGCATTTCTCATAGCAAACGGCTCTTGCGAACCATGTCCCTTGTGGATAAGCTATCATAACCAGGTCCCCATCTCTGGACTTTGGGTAAAAGGTGATTGTCCCTAGTGGACAACATGGTATACCAAGGTATTTCTATTTCTATCTAACTCATATTTCAAAACTAACTTGCGATTAAATTGAATAAATTGAAACTCTGTAAACTCTTAAGCGTTAAAACTCTGGAAGCTTTGGATTCATATATGTTGTGACCATAAAAAAAAAAAAGTGGACCACGGTGCACCTTAAGTGGTATAGACCACCATAGGTCTCTCTTTCTTTATATTTTCCTCTTCTTCTTTCTTCCCGTAA